>JAFMOC010000240.1:0-47500 GCA_019802505.1 Corydoras sp. C115 | reverse complement strand
ACACGGTGTAGATGTTGGAGTCGCTCTCCTCCTGTGTCTCTCTATTGGACTCTGTCCAATTGGTATCAAGGGGACCTGGAGCGAAAGGCTTAAGAAGGGAGACGTGAAAAGTCGGGTGCACCCGCAAATGGTGCAGGAGCTTAAGCCTGACCGTGACCTCATTAATGATGGCTTCTACCCGGTATGGTCCCAAAAACCAGTGAAGGAGTTTACGTGTCCCCTGCCGACACCGGATGTCACGAGTACTGAGCCACACCATGTCACCAACTCTGTAAAGAGGAGTGTCACCCCGAGAGCGATCCGCGAAGCGTTTGTATCTCTGGATTACTGCTTCGACCCGCTGGTGGACCTGGGTTCAAACCTCCTCGCTGCGCTGGAACCAGGCATCCACTGCTGGCGCTTCCGACTCCGAAGGGTGGTTGGTATCCCAACACGCACTGAAACGGGGTGAGGCCGGTGGCCGAGTGGCGCAGCGAGTTATGGGCGATCTCTGACCAGGGGAGGTACCGCGACCAATCTGATGGATTGCGGTGAGCAAAATCCTGAGGAACTTATTTGTCTCCTGGTGCGAGCGTTCACAAGCCCCATTCGTCTAGGGGTGGAACCCCGATGAGAGACTGACGGAGGACCCCAGCTTCTCACAGAACGCCTTCCAAACCGCCGACGTAAACTGAGGACCTCTGTCGGAAAGAATAACCTCCGGGATCCCAAAGGAGGTGAACACCCTCGGAAACAGGAGCTCGGCCGTCTCGAACGCGGAGGGCAGTCCCTTAAGGGGAAGAAGCTTCACCGCCCGGGAGAACCGATCGAGGACCGAGAGGATAGTAGTAAAGCCATTGGAGGAGGGGAGACCGGTCACGAAGTCCAGGGCGATGTGGGCCCAGGGTCACTCCGGCACTGGCAATGGGCACAGCTTGCCCGCTGGAAGCTCCCGGGGGGTCTTACAGGCGGCGCAGTTGGCACAGGAGCGCACAAAGGACTGAACGTCCGCCTGCAAGGACTCCCACCATCACCTCCGTTGGACAAGCTGGATGGTACGCAGAATGCCCGGATGACCAGTGCACAGAGACGAATGGGCCCACGTAATAATACGGGCACGAAAAGAGACAGGGACGTATGTCCTATCCACAGGAGAGTTAGAGGGAACCCTGACAGTACGCAGCACCTCCTGAATTTGGGTGTCAACCTCCCAGCGGATTGCACCCAGAAACTTGCTCGCGGGAATAACGGGTGAACCAAGTTCCGGATCGGACTGCGAGGAACCGTGCAGTCTAGATAGCGCGTCGGCCCAGTTGTTCTCAGAACCTGGTCGGAAAGAGATTTGCAAGTCAAATTGGTTAAAATAGAGCGCCCACCGGGCTTGACGCGCGTTGAGACGCCGCGCACTCTTAAAGTATTCAAGATTTTTATGATCCGTGAGAATGAGCACGGGAAGGGTGGACCCCATGAGCCAGTGTCTCCACTCCTCCAAGGCTAATTTGATGGCCAGAAGCTCACGGTCCCCGATCCCGTAATTACTCTCGGCCGGCAGGAACTTGCGGGAGAAGTAAGCTATGGGGCGCGCTTGCGCTAACCCCTCTGTGGACTGAGACATGTTAGGAAAACTGTTAGGAAATCTCAATTTCCACGATGAACCTTTTTCTGGAGGAGTCCAAAGACCACAATGCAGACTTTAGTAGATACTCGAATCAAGCGGTTTATTTAAGACAAACCAAACTAAAGAAGTGTGTTCTTCCAAAATAAGCCCAAGACCGCGGTCGACTCTGACTCTCGCACCGCAGCAAACCTCTCCCAGCCAGAGTCCAGAAGTCCAGTTTCTACCCCTATTTATCCTGAAAACCCACCCCTATCTCTGCTGTTCTTCAGCTAGGTCGAGGACATCTGAACGGTGATCATGCTGTCCTTTCTTCTAGGGGGGTTGTTGACAATTAGGCGTCTATGAGCCTAATTTACCAGGTCTGATGTCTCAGTTCCTGGAATGGACGTGCTGAACGTGCACATTTTAGGGGAGTATGTTGGTTTAAGGTCAGGCTGACAACCTGACTTTAACTGTCATTCGTCCATTCAATCCTCGCCTACCCCCCCCCCAGTCACCACGCATTCACATTTACTGAACTTTGAGCTGATGGTCTGTTTGAAATTCCTTCAATTCCCCCCTTGGGCGCGATATCTCCGCGCCCACTAATTTGTTCTATTCCCTGGATGCTGTGAGATAGTCAGAGTCCAGCGCTTACATTTATTCAGCAGAGATTTACTATATTAGTATGCCGTGCGTGTGAGCCCTATGATCAGTACATGATTCTTCAAAGTAAAACACTCAGATTTTTGAAACTCTAATAACGTGCGGCTACCAGGGTCCTGGGGTTGTGGGAGGTCCCGCTTCTGTCACTGTAATGGGCGTCCGCCACTCAGGTGCTCCACGCCTGCAGTGTTGTTGCCTCCATCCATCACTAGGTGGCCAGCCTTCTCTCCGTCCCCCCAGGTCTCCGGTTGCGGCTGATAAATTCTTAATGCTCTATATGTTCATTTAATGCTATACTAAAGCGTGTGCGTGCAGTGTATTAGCTTCTCTACTGGTCTAATACCTTAGAGGGAATGATTGAGAGACAGAGAGAGAGAGAGAGAAAGAAAAAGAAAAAATGAAGTACAGAAGTCCTAAATGGAAAAAGAGATGATCTTGGGCATTATTTAAGTGTAGCTAGTTCTTTCTTCATCCGATTCCTCATCTCCAGAGTCCGATTCAGCCGTCCACAGCGGCATGCTGTAGTCTGGAGACTTTTCCGATCGTTCCCCAATAGCAGTCACAATCAATCTAGTTAACAGAGCTCTCAGACATGGTATGCAGCAGCACCCACAGGTTACCAATATAGCAACAAACACAGCAACAGACATAACAGGTGACATGATTAAATCCTTCCATTTGCCAAACATGTTATTTATCCATAATTCTAAGGGATTATCTATGCCCGAGGCCTCATGCATTTCCTGTGATAGTTTACATAACCTATTGAGGGCCTTGGTTACTGACCCATCAGGTGCTGTGTTATTTGGCATATAGACGCAGCACACTTCATCACCAATGAACACTTCACCAATCATTACGCAAACACCCCCTTTTCTGCCAGGAGCATGTCTAAATCTTTCCTGTTCTGTATGGCCACGATCGACGTCACATGCAATTGTTCACTTAATCCCTCAATGGCATCTCTAGTGAGATTAGTAAGCCGAAGTACATTGTAATGTATGAAATTTATTCTGTCCACATTTTTGTTTGGAGTCCCTGGAAAAAGGGACGATATTACTGGAATGTTTTCAAAGCCTGCTGCCACCTGGTTTGCCAATTTGAACTCGTCTGGCACCCCCCTAGGCACCCCACTCGAGTCTATATAAGTAAGTGAGTCCTTACTATCATTCCCACTATTGTTTGAACGATTGCCCCTATTACCAGCAGGGTTTTCGTTCTTGTTTGGCACCCTAGGCGCCTTAGCGCCCGGTTGTGTATGTCGTTTTCTAATTCACATTTTCACAATTGACCTTAGCACCCCCCACTTTAAACTACCTGGACCACATTGGAGTTTCCAGAGTGGCGACTTTTAGCAAACGTTTTTAATCTCCCCCTTTGTGTATGGGGCATTCACCTACCTCAGTGGTGGTCAGTCCGCACACACCTACTTCCTCCCTTATCTGTTTGGCCACCTCTGTATCCAGGACTAGGTCTGCACCAATGCAGTGGGCTATGTATCTGCCTACCCCTTTCCACCACGTGCTTCTTGCTTTTCCCGCCAACTTTCTTCCGTCGCAGGGCATTTGCTGCAACACAATGGAAATGTGGTACCAGGGATTACCTTTCTTACCTTTTACCTTGACTGCATGGCTTGTCACTTCTGTCATTTCCCACTGTCCGGTCCACCTTGGCTCACTCCACTTCCTCTTGTCCATCTTAAATCTTACACAGTCCCCCACTTTCATTGGCTGGACCCATCCTGTTTGGTCCTGCTTTGTCTTCTCCCTTACCTGACATGTTCTCATGGTCATCAGTACCGCTGCGCCTCCATGTCCCCCTTAGTGGAGTTACTTTTACCTTTAATGATGGCCACCTGTTTGAGCAGCTGTCCTTTCTAGCTCTTGACAGTGTGAATGATGTAGATGTAAGAAAGGCAATCACCCCATGGGTAGTGTTCACAACTAATGGGTGACACTACTAGGTGTGCAGTTTTGTTTAAAGCCACTGCTAAGGTTGCTATGTACCTTGTACATCAAAACAAAAAACTTTAGTACTTAAAAAATATACCTTCAGCCTCCCCCCTTTCTAAAACAAAACAACATTTTCTTTCTCTTTTTTTTTTTTTTTTAAGAAATCTCAAACTGACATGTTATTATCCCACAAGTAAATTAATGAAGGCGGTATAGCAATCTGTAAGAGATAAGTAATTATAAGTCCAGAAGTAATTATGGTCCAGTCCTCATTGCCTGTGGATCATATTCAAAACATATGATGGTCACACAACACATAATCATTAAAATTACCACCACGACTGTCTATGGAAAAATCAAACCAGCAGGGCTTATTATTATTACTTTTTTACTGGATCAAACTGCACCGTCAGTTCTGTCCGCTAGAACCTGCAAATTGACTTGTGTGGTTTGTAAAGTTAAACACAACATCAAACAAACTTGAATTTTCTATTCTTTTATACAAATCGCACATCATAGGTTTAATAAACTCGTATTTCTCCTGTTTAAATGTAAAATTTGATAATTAGACCACCTTCAGTGCATGACCTGGAGGAAAAAATAAAACCTTTATCAAACAATTTATGAACAACAATGCTGCAAAAAAATCATAACATTAATCATGAGTCATGGCAAAACATTTTCTCAAACTCCAACCTGGAAAAAATATAACCTTATAAATTTTATAATTATATAATGTCTGCCAGTCTGGTCTAGTGTAGTTAACTATCAGTCAAATCTTTGTCCTTTATTAAACAAAAAATGTGCTTGGTCCATTTTTAAACAATAATCTCTGATAATAGTGCGGACATGGGTCTCAGTTTTGTCGACGTATACATTCTTGACTTGATATAATCAGCATAAGATATCATAATAAGACATAATAACTGTAGGAGGTCATTCATAGTTATATGCAAACACAATTGGTTAAGATGAATCACTAATACACAGTAAAATTATATTTTCTTCACAATCCCCCCTTTTATTCATTTTAATCATTCAATAGTTCTAACAGATTAATTTCAGCGTTTCCGAGTGGTATCGCTTGTCAACATTATTGAAGTTTTGTTTTGGAGGCCTTGTGACCTTGCTCTGCCAGATGCTTCAACAGAGCCAAAGTTGCTTCTTTACATATGGTCTGTGTTGTTGCTGCCACCAACTTTTCAAAAATCGATTTCTGTCAAAATCTTATCAATCCCATGGCCCATTTTCTGTCAGATATTAGTTCCATCATAGTCAAACAGTCTAGTTTAGTCAGTCAAATCTTCACAGGAAACCTAATCTTTAAATTGGAAAATAGTTTTATTTTCTTTTAACATTTAATACATTATATTTAAATGAGCTCATCTATTTTATTTGCCATGGCTAATAAATATTAACTCACTTGCCCCACTTACTCATGAACTCATCAAAAACAAACATACACACACATACACACACACAGTATTAACCAGAGATAAGAACAGAGTGTGAAGAAAGCTTGTAACTAATAAAGTCTATTTTTCAACTATAAATGACCTATTAATTTAAGTCAAACAAACTAAAACTCATATTTCTTATGGACAAATTTATTTATTTAACCTTTAACCATATGTTAATTATTTTAAACCTAAATGACATTTATTTATTCTGGGCAAAATTTGACCTTACTGCTGGCAGCAGTTCAGGTTCAGTCAGGCTGGTTATTTAAACAGTTGTTCACTGACAGACAGACTGATGGCCTATGAAATGGACAGCTCTCTTGATCATAAGAAACTGACCATTAACAATTCCTTACCATCGGCATCTCCCTGATCTGGGCAGATCTGGGAACAAACAGATCCTCACCCGTCTTTGTTCGAGCATGCCCTCTCTTTTCGCTAGAGATTCTCACAGCCTCCATCACACACACGTCTTTTAGCACACATCGTTTGATTCCAAGCCCTGACATGTTCACCACTATTGACATTAGAGTAAATGCTTTATTAAAGCAGTAAACACACTCTGTCTTTCACACTCTATTGTTAAGCTTAAATTTTATCTTTACTTTATTCTAATTCACAGTGTTTCTTAACTTATTATTGTATCATGTTAAATCTTTATCCTCACTCCCTACTACCATAACTATTATTTATTTAATAGTTTACTCATTTGCTTTTAGCTATGCTAATTTATTATTCCCTAGTTTGGTTATTCTCCCCCACAATATAGAAAAGAGTTTAGAATAGAAAATGAATAGGGTTTTAGTTTCTACACCCATCATGTCACACACTCATACCTGATCCACTTAAACAACTCACAATTTTAACAGAATAACATATACAGTGGTGCCACACCCAAACCAACACAGTTATCTAACTATATCGTACTGCAATATTTCAACACATTTTAGCTTTATTCAGTGTGCACATTAATTTATAAATACTGCAGTTGTATTTTAATTTATGGTTCATACTCTAATTATTACTTATTTTAAACTTCTATATTACAATATTTCGAGCCATATAAGCACACCATATAATTATTTCAATATATATATATTTTTTAATATATATATTTACATAACATTATATAACAGCAATTCAAACAAGACCAGTCAGTTCCAATGTGTCCTTTAAACAAGCTGTATGACTGTCACAGGCAATGAGTAAGTCCTCAACGTATTTGCAGAGCAAGGTGTTGTCATGCAGGATGGCGTCGTCCTGCAGTGCTGATAGGTCTTTTAGGAGACACTGATTAAAAACACCTGGACTGTCTGTTGTAGGTGTATTGTTGACCCCTAAATGTGAAAGCAAAATTTTGCTTGACCTCATCAGATAGTGGAATACTAAAAAAATGCATTTTCCAGGTCTACTACTGTAAACCACGCATGTTCTGGGGTAAGGTTCTGCAGCATTCTGTAAGGGTCAGGTACTGCAATCCCCTCAGTGATTGTTACTTGGTTAATGAGCCTTAAATCATGCACCATCCTATATTCATTCTTACCAGGCTTCAACACAGGCAGGATGGGTGTGTTCCAGGGTGAGGGTGTCAGTACTCCTACCTTCAAGAGGTCGTGTATAGTGTCAGCATTCCCATCTATCACCTCACGCTTTAGGGGGTACTGTGGTCAATTCACAGGAGTGGTGTTTGGCTGGACACTTATCAGGGCCACGTGATGTTCAGTCAGTCCCACGTCTACTTTGGATACCGTCCAAAGTGTCATTGGCACCTGTCCCAGCAGATCTGGCGTCTGTGGGTGATCTGTTAGTTCTCTGCAATGATACCTGTTTAAAACCACATGTTCAAATTTGCCTTCATCCGAGCACTTGCATTCAATTTGCCAGTACTTACCACACGCTGTCTTGTGTAAGTAGGGGTGTCTGTGGGCTGAAAGTCCAGTGTCAGAGCATGTTTCACCATCGGGCCAAGTTGTCTGGCCCCATGACAAGCGTTTATTAATAGTGTTATGTGTGGTGCGCTGTCTGCATACTTATCTGCTCGCCACACCTCCTTTTGTCTGGGATTCAGGATTACTACAGCCACCCCTTCTGGACCCATTATGATGCTGTTGGTGCGCAGCAGTGTGTCGTGGCCCGCATAATCTCTGTCCCACAGATAATTTCCCCACATTTGATTCGCGAGCACTGATGTCCCTGCTCTGATGTCCAACAAAAATCCTACATCCCACCCTTTTACAGACAACTTCGATATCGGTTCTTGGCTGCCAAGGATGGGACGGACTGGTGACTGGGCAGCGTCATTGGTGGTTGGGTCCGGGGCGGTAATCCCGGGGTGGACCTCTGCCTCCTCGCCATCTCCCTTCCCCACGCTGTGGGCATTCTCTTGCAAAATGTCCCAGTCGGCCACACGAGTAACACTGCTGCCTTCCCATTGTGATGGTGTGTCCCCCATTCCTGGGTCTCACAACAGTGTCGGACTCAGAGAGCCCCACTTTTTGTACCAATTCAACCAAGGTCTTTTTCATGGCATCAATTTCGGGACCCCTCCCCACTACGTAACCCCCGGACAAAGGCACCCTTATTTTGCACTCATGAGATTGTGTTGTGATCCTACGGTCTTGCTTGAGCGCAGGACAGGGTACAGGGCAGGTTCAAATGATCACGCCCATCCTTGCCCAACGGCAGGGCAGCATCGATGGGCTAAAGCCCCACACCACACCATTCATTAAACATGCTTTCAACCTTCTTCGCCACCTTCTCACGTCTCACAACTGGATTCATTTCTTTCACTCGCTTCACCACCTCATTCTTTACTTAACACACAAGCTCGCACACACACACGCACGCAACAACCTCAATTCAACCTCTCTCGTGCGTCCACGAGCCAAACAATGTCACACAAATGCAGCTGCTTTATTGCTGTATGCTGAGTTTGACTTAGACTCTATTTCAGTTACACCCGCGCGCACAGTGCTTTAACTTAATCAACTTTAAACAACTTTAAACAAACCAATTTCACCCTCGCCCCCACAAGTGTCTCCTTAAAACTACTTTAATTTTAAAAGCCCCCCCCTGGGACGCTCTGCAGATGGGACTTGAACCCCCTGGGAGCAGTTCCACCAGGACTGAGATTTAATTTACAGGTATTTTGGGACTTGAACCCAATCACCTTGACCGATTACTGAGATTTAATTTACAGGTATTTTGGGACTTGAACCCAATCACCTTGACCGATTACTGAGATTTAATTTACAGGTATTTTGGGACTTGAACCCAATCACCTTGACCAATTACTGAGATTTAATTTACAGGTATTTTGGGACTTGAACCCAATCACCTTGACCGATTTACCTACCAAGACACTGTGTGGCTTTTGGGTCTTAAACCCAATCACCTTGCCAATTTACCTACCAGTACACTGTGAATCATTTAGCGTCCAACCCCCGATTATTAGTATTCCCCCTTTTTAGGTATATAACCTGGAGGAATTATCCAAACAGCTTTTGAGACGGGCCAGTCCGTGACTGCGCACACACAGGTTGCGACCCCGTTCGCCTCAGTAACGCAACTATGGGATCCTCAGAATCCCCTGGTCATGACCTTAATTTTAAGTTAAACCCAGCATTCAACAATTTTCCAATATTAGGCAATACAATACAACACAATACACTGCAATGCAACGCAATATACAAAGCCACAAAGCCTTGGAAGAAAACACTTAAACTCAAAACAACTTAAATTTAATTTACCATTCCAATTGTATTAATTTAATTCACATTCCAACTTGGGCTTACCCACCACTCACATCTACATATAATATTCATCTAAATATAGGATCAAAAGGTCCTTACTTTATTGGCCGGACTGTGAGTACCGCGTAAGCCTTATCGTTGGAATCATCAACCATTTATTCAATGGGATCAATTCCCTGCATTGCAGTCCACGGCGTCTCCAACCATCCTCTGCTACCAACTGTTAGGAAATCTCAATTTCCACGATGAACCTTTTTCTGGAGGAGTCCAAAGACCACAATGCAGACTTTAGTAGATACTCGAATCAAGCGGTTTATTTAAGACAAACCAAACTAAAGAAGTGTGTTCTTCCAAAATAAGCCCAAGACCGCGGTCGACTCTGACTCTCGCACCGCAGCAAACCTCTCCCAGCCAGAGTCCAGAAGTCCAGTTTCTACCCCTATTTATCCTGAAAACCCACCCCTATCTCTGCTGTTCTTCAGCTAGGTCGAGGACATCTGAACGGTGATCATGCTGTCCTTTCTTCTAGTTTCCTCTTGTTGACAATTAGGCGTCTATGAGCCTAATTTACCAGGTCTGATGTCTCAGTTCCTGGAATGGACGTGCTGAACGTGCACATTTTAGGGGAGTATGTTGGTTTAAGGTCAGGCTGACAACCTGACTTTAACTGTCATTCGTCCATTCAATCCTCGCCTACCCCACCCCCCAGTCACCACGCATTCACATTTACTGAACTTTGAGCTGATGGTCTGTTTGAAATTCCTTCAGACAACACCGCACCTGAACCACTACAGGAGGCGTCCACCTCCACAATGAACTGGCGCCCGGGGTCCGGATGGGCCAACACCGGTTTCGTAGTGAAACTTTGTTTCAGCAGCTTAAAGGCCCGATCCGCCTCCGGGCTCCAGTGCAACATGGAGGGAGCGCCCCTGAGGCTAGACGTCAGGGGTAGCACGATCCGACTGAAATCTCGAATAAAACGCCTATAAAAATTAGCAAACCCCAGGAACCGTTGCAGTTCCTTGGGTGAAGTGGGCGTTGGCCAGTCCACGACCGCTTGTACCTTGCCGGGGTCCATCTCGATCCCCTTATGGGAGATGATGAAACCCAAGAAGGAGACTGAGTCCTGGTGGAACACGCACTTCTCCCCGTTAACGAACAACCCGCTAGCGAGGAGACGTGATAGCACACGCCGAACTAGGGTGACATGGGAGGACAGATCCTTCGAGAACACCAGGACGTCGTTAAGGTACATGATCACCCCCTGGTGGAGAAACTTCCGAAGCGCATCATTAATGAAGGCCTGGAAGACCGCCGGGGCGTTAGTGAGACCAAAAGGCATCACCCGGTATTCGTAGTGCCCCGAGGTGGTGATAAAGGCGGTCTTCCATTCGTCTGCCTTCCTAATCCTAACCAAATTATAAGCGTTCCGCAGGTCTAATTTGGAAAATACGCGCGCCCCATGCAACTGTTCGAGGTTAGATGGAACGAGCGGAAACGGATACGGGTAGCGTTTGGTAGCTTGTTAAGTTCCCGAAAATCTATACAGGGGCGCAACTCCCCACCCTGCTTGGGAACGAAAAAGAACCCTGACGCTGCTGGTGACTTAGAGGGACGGATGAAGCCCTTACTTAAAGCATCCTCAATGTAGTCCTGCATAGCCTTAGTTTCGGCAGCAGAGAGAGGGTAGGGGCGCGCGTGCGGTAATTTAGCCCCCGGCGCCAGGTCAATAGCACAGTCATAATGGCGATGGGGGGTCAGTGTGTCAGCACACGACTTACTGAAGACTTGAGCGAGATCCTTGTATACCTCGGGTACCTGAGGCGGAAGCTGGTACTCCGGTGATACCCTGGAAGCCGAGCCCAGCTGACGCGGATGTTGAGTGCAGCTCTGTTGACACCGAGAGGACCACGAGCGCACCCGCAACTCGTCCCAGGAGATAACTGGATCGTGCCGCCTCAGCCAGGGCAACCCTAAAATGATGGGGACAGAGGGAGAGGAGATAATGAAGAATTCAATCTCCTCGGAATGATCCCCATCCGGAGACGAGGCGTAGAGCTCTTGGCCCCTCCAGAGGACAAAGGGCTGCCGTCCACGGCCTGGATTGCAAAAGTGGTCTCGAGCGGAACCTCAGGAATGCCCCACCGATGACAGAAACCTCGGTCAATAAAATTGCCGTCTGCTCCGGAATCCACCAGCGCAGTAGCCGTCCGAGAAGCACCTTTGAAAAACAACACAGGATTTAAATACAGAGCCTGCCGACACACTACCTCAGATACTCTTACCACGACGGGAGGGCGAGTGGGAGTAGGTCGACCGCGACGGTCGTGGCGGCTCCCACAATCCTGTAAGGTGTGTCTAAGACTCTCACAGTACAGGCAGAGCCCTAGACGAATCCGACGATGCTGTTCTTGGGGAGTCAGGCGGGAACGATCCAGCTGCATGGGCTCGGGCTCCTGAACCTGCAACGGTGGTGGTGAGGCGGACTCCCTCCGTCCCGATGGACCAGCAGGAGGACGAGCGGGGTTGCTCACCGGCCGAACCGTAGTGAGATGCTGCTCCATCAGGACCGCCAGGCGGATCAGTTCGTCCAAGGATGCCCCGAAGTCGCGTCCGGCGATCTCACGCTGAAGCTCCCGGCGCAGACCCTCCCTGAAGATTACAGTGAGGACAGAACCGCTCCATCCGGTTCGAGCGGCCAGCACCCGGAACTCCAGAGCGTACTCGGACACCGATTGGGATCCCTGGCGTAACCGGTATAATCGGGTACCCACCTCCTCCCCCTCCAAGGGGAGGACTCGCCTCCGAGGCCCACTCGCTTGCCTTGCCCGTCAGCCGAGATATGATGAGCGAGATCTTGTCCACCTCGCTGGAATGTGGATGGCTGCGAAAATACTGGGCACAATGCATCAGAAAAGATATGCATTTTTCCGGGCTCCCATCAAACCGTTCTGGTTCCGATAGAGGGTAAGGGGCAGTGGTGGGTGGGGGAGGCACATCGATGTCCAGCTGGAGCGATGGTTGTGGTGACGACAGCCCCGCTGCTCCAGGAGCAAAGCCGCCGCGCTCCAGCTCGGTGGGACGGCCCATCAGTGCCTGGATAGCTCGGGTCATCTCACCTAGACCACTCTGGAGTTCTACTAAGGCGCGTCCTTGCGCCTGTAGGGTTTCCTCCGTTGGCTTCATCCTCGTTGTAAGTTCTTTGGCAGAGTTTTATGTCAGAGTTGGTTAGGCGTCCCGATGCCGGAGGAAACGAGAGAGAGAGAGGCGTGTCTTGAAAACGTAAACACAAGTTTTTATTTCCTCACAGCGGGATTCAGTTCCAATAAACCAAAAAAAAAACAGTTCAAACAATAAATCAGATTCCGATCTCCCCACCAGCCGAAGTATGCGGCGGCTCACGTCAGACGGCAGGTGAGAGCGGCGAGGAATGCAGACGAGGGGGGGTGCGGGGGCGTGAGCAGCGGAGAACCCGAAGTCCCACTTTTCCTGAAGGGAATGGTCCTGTAAAGAGGCAGCGTGTCAGCAGACCGAAGAACGTCGTCCGCAGGACACGTCGGCGCGAAAGCTGGATGAGTACATTTACATACATTTACATTTAGTCATTTAGCAGACGCTTTTATCCAAAGCGACTTACAAATGAGAACACCACAAGTCAGAAGCCATGGAGAAAACCAACTATACTGTAAGTTCATCAACCTCATTGTTATTCGAAGCTGCGCCCCCCCCCCCCTTTTTTTTTTTTTTTTTTTTTTTTTATAACAGGTATTTGGTAAATAGATGCGTCTTAAGTAGTTTCTTAAAACTGTTTAAAGATTCTGCCTTACGGACAGAGTTGGGAAGATCGTTCCACCATTTTGCAGTGGTGAACGCCACAGAATGAGAATTAGCTCCTCGGTGAGGTGGAATCGACCAAATTTGGGTTGAGCGTAGGTTTTTTGAGTAGGGGTTTGACTATGGCTTGTTTAAAACAATTTGGAAAAGTCCCTGACGTGAGAGAGGAGTTAATGATATGTGTGAGAGCTGGTGTGATGGAGGAGGCAATGGATTGAAGAAGGTGGGATGGGATGGAATCAAGGGGGCAAGTAGTTGGGTTACTGGCAAGAAGAATTTTGGAGATGTCAGATTCTGTGACAGGGGAGAAGGAGGAGAGGGTTGGATGGCTGGGTGTGTGAGATGTAGTGCTGTGGAAATGGTGAGTATGAAAGAGTTTGCTGATGCCCTCAATTTTTTCTGTGAAAAAAGTTGCAAAGACATCAGCTGACAGAGAAGTGTTGGGAGGGGGAGAGGGAGGAGTTAGTAGGGAGTTGAAAGTACTGAATAAGGTGCGGGCATCTGAGATGCATGTTACCTTGGACTGGAAGAACAAGGATTTCGCAGCAGTTACATCCTTGGAGAAAGTGGCAAGTGAAGACTGGTAAGTTTCTAAGTCTGAAGACAGACCAGACTTGCGCCACTTTCTTTCGGCAGAACGAAGCGAAGTACGTTGCTTCCGAAGCGTCTCCGTGAGCCATGGATTGGATGGAGAACTATGCGTTTTCCTGGTGGATTTTGGACAGACCTGATCAAGACATGAAGCCAAGGTGGAGCAGAATATGCTTGATGCAGTGTTGGTGTCAAGGGTTAAGAAGTTACTGATGCTAGGAAGGGTATCTGTAACCAAGTCGGCAAAGAGTGTGTTAGAGAGGGCACTAAGATTGTGACGTACCTGAGATGTTTTGCTGATGATCACAGTAGATCAGGAACAGACCGGGGAGCGGCGAGCTGCGCGCATGAGCGATGCAAACCAAAAAACTCTGCGCCGATGGATCCGGATCGGCGGCTTAAGAGGAGTCTGTCATCAGCGGGTCACACCTGCACCTAATAATCTGGAGAGGGTGATCTGTGATTATTAGGAACGGAATCAGGTGTGGAGATGGTTGTGTGTGGTGCGGAGCGTGCAGCAGAGGGAAGTGGGTGTGTCTGTGGAGTGGGTGTGTGCGGCGGAGTGGACGAAGGAGTAATCTGTGATTCAGTTTTCGACTGACGGTGCCTTTTCAGGGGCGGAGTCTACAAAGAACGACTTAAAAGTCTCTCTTAGTCTAGGAGACTTAAGAAGGCTTTTGGGAAAGCGCCGTAAAATTCGCGTTCTTAAAGTTACGTCGTTCTTAAAGTTGTTCGTAACTCGCTAAGAACGTTCACTTTCGGGAAATCCACCCCAGGTCTGTAAACTGAAGCATACAAAAATTGGGATTATATTCACAACAATGATTGATGGTGTTCTGTGTACCATGCGGTCATAACTATTTAAATTCAGGCAGGCCTGAGCATGTGCCAGCTGAAAGTATTATATCTGCTTTACAAGCAACTCCATCAATACACACACAGGATACAACAAGAGCATTAGGCAATTTCTAATTAACTGTTCTCTGAATGCTTCCTGGTAAAGAAGTGACCAACAACAATGTAGCTTTAGCCATCTCAACTGGCAACCTGTAAATTGAACTGCAGTCTAATTGATAGCTGACAGCATTCACTGTAATTGTCATGGGAACATTCTTAAATTTCTGACTATTGTGAATAGAGGTGTTATTATTAATCAATTTGAATTGATGCATTGATTACACAGCCAGCGATTTGATGCATCTATTCGTCTGCAAGTGTATTCATGTGTTTATAATGCCGTCTTTTATGCCCGCTCCGATGCTCCAAAGCTGCGGGCGGTGCTACCTTATTTTTGTCTTCGAACTTTCTTTATACTGCACAAGAGGAAGAAGAAGCAACACTTTCAACTTTTGATAATTATATCTAGCAGTTTAAATGCTCAGGCAGGCCAAAACACAAACCTTTTCTTATAGCCCACTTTGTAATTACACCTATTCATTCATTAATTATCTTCCGCTTTATCCTCTACTGGGGCGAGCGGGTCCAGACCTATGCCTGTCCAGAAGACAATGTTTTGGGCACTGGGCAGATACACCCAGGAAAGGGTGCAAATGTAACGCTGGGCGCACTCACTCATAAAGACACACTATATGGGGCAATTTACAACATTAAATTTAATATCTGAAGCATCAAATAACAATGAACAAACTGTATATAATACCTTAAAATTAAGGTGTTTAAATTTAAGGTCATGCAGCTCCTTTGTCACCTTCTTGATTTCATGAACTCCTCTTAAATAAAATCTGTGTTTTCATCGCAAGGCTAATGAGAAAGAATGAAAAGCCACTCCTCTGCCCTCTAGCTGCTTCTGAACACATAACGATACATGACACAATTCTGCCAGAGGCACAATGGCAGACGCAGATAGTATTAGAATGATACTGCCATCATGTGGTAAAAGCCAGAATTACATTTTTATTTATTCCGATAGAGCAAGCAAGTCATAAATATCACTTTATAAGCCCAATTTTCTAATGAACTGCTCTCTAAATAAATCCTGGTAAAGAAGTGGCCAACATCAATGTAGCTTTAGCCATCTTAACTGGCAACCTGTAAAATGACCTGCAGTCTAATTGACAGCTGACAGCTTTCTGGTGTCTCACTGCAAGTGTCATGGGAAATTTCTAAAATTTTTCTTAAATCGCAAATAGTGGTGTAAATATTTAAATCAATTTGAACCGATGCATTGATTACACAGCCAGCAATTTGATGATAATTTTGTCTTTGAACGTCTTTTATACTTTACAAAAGGAAGAAGAAATTTTATTTAATGTTCATGATATATAAATATATTAAAATGATTTCTATAAAAATATTTCCACTTGGACTTCCGGGATATGTTTGAGCCAGAGTTGACGTGGTGTAGCGCCGCTTCCGCAAACTTTGCATAATTACCTATAATTAAGCTCTTACTTATAACTTTTATTGCTACTAAGTGGAAGATAAGTGATTTTGCGATTTTCCCGCAAACGAGATGTCTCGCAATTTGGGAGAAAAATCGAGGTATGTGGATCCGAAAAATTCCAGCATCGTCCCGTTCTGGACAGAGCGCATAGGCTGGGTCGCACGGTGGATGGTGCCAAAAAGTCGAGAGCGTTCATCATCCTGTTCCACAACTTCCAAGATAAAGAATTCGTTCTCAGAAGCAGTTGGGAAGAATTATCTTTTAGGGATCACAGGATCAGAGTTTTTCCCCGACTACAGCGCAGACCTCTCTCACAGACATGCGGCGTTTCGTGACATTAAAGCAGCGCTTTACAGCAGAGGAATCCGCTTCAGGCTGCTTTATCCAGCGCTACTGCGAGTTAAATTCGAAGGCCGTTCGCAAATCTTTGACACCCCAGAAAAGGCCCAGGCCTTCTTTAACGAACACTAATGAAGCCTTTTCGACGTTCAGGCCTGGTTCACGGTGCGGTGAGTTACCGGGGGGGGGGAGGGGGGGAGTTCTGACTCATGTTTACTATTTAGCAGTTTTAGATTTTTTTGGGTATACAGGGTCGTCATATTTATCTTCCTACTTGTTATAATTGTTTTTGGCTTAAATGTCAAGTGCCCAGCGATAGATTGGCGCCCTGTCCTGGGCGTATCTGCCCAGTGCCCGAAACGTTCTCCCCTGGATGGGCATGGGGAACCCCACTGCGACCCTAATATAGGATAAAGCGGAAGATAATGAATGAATTAAATGTCAAGTGTTCTAACTTTGATTTGTGCGTGGGTTTGCGGGTAGTGGTGCGAATAGATAGTTAGATGAAAAGGCTTACGCCAGTAAGACGTTCAGGATGGTGGTGGGGGGTTTTGTAGGGGTAGGGGGTGTTTGTAGTGGGGAGACTGTTCTGTTTTTGTCAGGGTGTGTGTTTGTCTGTTGGTTCGTATTATTATTTTTTTTTTGGATTTCTTTATTTTACTTATTTATTTATTTAGTTTCTTCTTTTTCTTTTTTTTTTTCCTTTTCCTTTTTTCCTTCACCTTCTCTCCTTTTTCTCCCTCCTTCCCAGGTATACTTTCTGGTTATACATTTTCACAAATGTGGTGGACTGGATTCCCCACGTTCTAATCATTCTTTGATACTTATTTTTGATGGACCGCAAAATAGATGGGGGAATTAGGTTTATTTTGTGGAATGTAAAGGGGCTGCAGTCTCCGCTAAAAAGTGTAAAAGTATTTACTCATCTCAAACAATTGAATGCAGGCATTATCTTTCGTGGCACGGTGGCTTAGTGGTTAGCACGTTCGCCTCTCAGCGCTAGGGATTCCCGGTTCGAATCCCCATCTGGGTGGAGTTTCCATGTTCTCCCCGTGTCTGCGTGGGTTTCCTCCCACAGTCCAAAAACATGGATCAATCAATTGAATTCTCAAAAATTGCCCCATATAGAGTGTGTCTGTGTGAGTGAGTGTGTGCCCAGGGATGGATTGGCGCCCTGTCCTGGGTCTATGTGCCCAGCGCCCGAGAAGTTCTCCCCTGGATGGGCATGGGGAACCCCACCGCGACCCTAATGGAGGATAAAGCGGGAGATAATGAATGAATTAATGAACATTATCTTTCTACAAGAAACACACTTGTCCAAATTGGTACACACTAGGCTACGCAAGGGGTGGATTAACCAAGTCTTTCACTCTAATTGTAATTCCAGATCAAGAGGGGTGGCCATTTTATTACATAAAAGGATGCAGTTTAAACCTTTTGATATTTTATCGGACCAAAATGGCAGGTTTGTTGTTATATCTGGGCTTCTTTTCAAACCCGGTTTTACTTGTCAATGTATATGTTCCAAACTGGGATGATGTAGACTTTGTAAATGGGCTTTTTTCTAGTCTCCCTGATTTGAACACTCATAGATTTATTTTTGGGGGTGATATTAATTGAATCCCTTGTTGGATAGATCTGGGGCTAGAGGCATTCCTCATTCCAAGTTGGCCCAGAGCCTTTTCTTGGTTCATGGAAGAAATCGGATGTGTTGATCTAGTGATCGACCGAAATGGGTTTTTTAATGGCCGATGCTGATGCCGATATTTAGATGACAGAAGTGGCCAATGGCCTATATATATAAAGCCTATATCACTAGTTTTTATTGCAACGAATAAAGTATAATAATAATAATAATAATAATAATAAACAAGACACAAGTAATCAGACAGTTTATCACTGTCTACTCTACTTTTTGTAATACAGAGAGCAATATTAAAAACATACAACTTTAAATTACACATTATTAATTAAAGTTTCAGTGTACCTAAACATAATCAGATAGCAGCATCTTTTTAGAATGAACATTTATTGATGAACATTGCACAATGCACAACATTCAATGAACTTTTTGAACTAATGAGCCAATTTAGCTAATTTAGATAAAATAAATAATTTATTAACAAATATTGTAGTTTATAGTGTGAAAAAAAGTACTTATTTGAATATCTCAAGAAAAAGATTAAATGAACTGAACTTGAACTAGTTATAGTGAACTTTGAACATGAAATGTTGACTTTGAGCATGTATGAACTGAACTAGTTCAGAAAAGCTGTGAACTGGCACAAACCTGCCTGTAAACTAGCGCCAGTTAGTGCTAGCGATATATAGCGTTAGCTAGCCAGTTTAACAAAATCGCCCTAATTATACAAACATTAAACACTGTATATGTTACAAATAGCATCCCGGAACATTATTATAGCGTTAGCTAGCGCTAATTAGTATTAGTTGGCCAGTTTAGCTGTTCAAGTTGTTGCTAAGGTTACGGTTCCAAATAAAACTATTGGCATTTTCTCTGTAAATAATATAATCGCTCTAATTATGCAGACAGTGTTAGGATCTTTTGATTTTGAAAAAGGCAGAAAGAACGAGCTGATGCAAAATGGTCGCCTCAACTCATTTATTTAGGACAAAGAGAATACTTCATGGACACCTCCAGTAACTCACGCTGGCCAGCGGTCTTCCTCCTCAGCTTTCTGATGCTCTCCCTCCGCGTCTGAGTGAAAGTGCCCCCTTGTGTTTACCTCGGGGTATATGCGTTACGTCTAGATCCCGCCCCTTAACTGCTTTAAGCCAATCACAAACTACCGCCCCAGGTTTTAAATCAGCCAATCCCAGTCCAGTAACTCCTAGTGGCGGGAAATCCAAGGTTCTTTGTTTGGCTTCCGGCCATATTGGAATTCTCATAATGTATAAGGAATTTAAAATTCCTGACAATCCCCCCTATGGGAGCACCTAAATGCTCCCATAAATAAATTTTAAATTAAAAATTCTACGGCCATAAATTTTAAGCCAAACTGTACACATTACCATTTCTAAAATTTGCATGTTCTGATAAATCAATTAACCCAAATCTAAACGCAATTAACTTCCAGTACGACTTTCACAAGTTCACACAACTGAATGCTGAGGAGGCAGAGCGCTAATTAAACTACCCCCCTCTAACTAAAACCCTTCTTGAAGGTGCCCAACACATTACATGGCCATATAGGCTGAAAACACAATTCTAAAACAAACATCTATCAATTATACTAATAGAGACCGCGCCTAACGAGACAGTCTCCATCCCTACACTCACAAACCCAAAATAACACCCCCCTTGCACCACTGTTGCAGAAACTTTAATACCACCGCCCTTGCAGTACTGTTATAGAAATTTCCCAGAAGGTTCTTCAAGGTTCTGTTCTCCTGGTCAGTATCTGCTTTAGTCTTTTGGTTCTGTAGTCCCAGCATTCCCTCGTCGGTTCTTGAAGTTCCTTCTATCGTTGTCGTCCTCCTGTTGTCATCAATGGCAGCTCCCTTGTTGTCAGCGGCTCGCCGTCATCATCAGCAGTACCCTCGTCGTCATCACTTTTCTAAAAGCAGAGTTAGCAGCAACCTCTATACCACCCTGAATTGGTCTGTTGACACATCCAGCGAGGCATCCTGTTCTTCCTCCAAGGACTGGTCTCCATTGCCCCGAGGATCAGCATCCTCACCGCAGATCCATCCTGATCACCACTTACTCTGTTATTTGAACTCCACTTCCTAGAGAATCTAGTTCCACACCTATATCCAGCCGCATTTAATCTGAAACACACCGATCATCTAGAGAACAGGTTTAGGACATGGGATCCGGACTGAATTTCTGTATGAATGTCTGTTGGAAACGGGAACTCCAGCAGCTCAAGAACAATGTGCTCTGTTTTAAAGACAAAATAAATCATCCAAACAAGCATGTTTAAGGCCAAACAAGGAATGATAGTTAACCTCAAACAAAATGCTTCTGAAACACAAAAGGTTTAGCAAAAGCTAAATGTGGTAGGTTAATTAAACCAGTAGGTTGATGTTTAAAGATCATCACTGTGTAGAAATTAAAGCTAAGCTGAGTGAAAGAGTGCACCAATAACCAACCTAGTTTACACTTAAGGAACAGTAAAACCACGAGACCTTAAAACTAAAACTAACAAAACCAAAATCGACCCATACAAACACTGTATAAATAAAAATATGCTTAACATTTTTCCCATATATATATATATATATATATTTTTTTTTTATTATGAATAATTTTACCTAAATAAATTGGTCAGATGCCTTATAATATACATTATACAAACCCCAATAAATAAATAAAACACTAGAGGGTAACATGGTGGGCACATCTATCAGAACTGCCCAGCACTGCTTGGGTCACATGGATGGGTCACTTTCTGCATTCTTAATAAACTCCTCCAGGGACAGCTTACCATACAAATCTATAAAAAAAATGCAACAATTACAGGGCTTTGTTCAACAAATAATTGTGCAGTATATATGTATACAATCCTGTCTCTATATATTTGGCACCTGTCCGCATAAAATATCTATAATGAAAAATGTGACATTCCAAAAGGAAAATGTATTTTAGTGAACCGATGCAACTGCGATTCCCCAAACATTTTCCCACACTACTTAAAAACAGTAGTTAAAATTAAAATGTAAATGGACATTGAATGATCTATTGGAGGCTGTTTCATTACAGTAAGGGTAAAAATAATTAAAGCATAGGGAATGTTGATAACCACAAATTTTATGGATCTTAATCCTGATGTATATAACACCCAATAATATTCAGGGAGGAAGTATAACAATTCCTAATATAAAAATATAGATAATTCTAGCTGCTATGAAATTTAAAGCAAAAAATGTGGACATGTTACCATGAAATTTAAATTTGATTAATAACCTCTTTTATTATTCTGAGACTCTCATCTCATTACCTTTATTCTCTACTAACGTTGCATGGGGTTCTTTCTGCCCATCACAGGGAGAAAGTTTCAGGCGCTGGGAAGATACACCCAGGACAGAGCGCCAACCTATCGCTGGGCACACACCCACTCACTCATACACGCACACACTCTATACGGGGCAGACCGAAAACCAACTAATTTCACTTCTATTTACTATTTAAGTAAGCATTTAGTCTATTATTTTATGTCTTTATCTTTATTGTATGCTACATGACTTATTATGTAATTAGACCTATGGTCAGCACCAGTGTTAAAAGGGCAAAGCAAAGATCAAAACGTGAAAATCAACCCAATCGAATTATTTCCAACCAAATAACAATTAGTGGAACCCAGAGAAGCTTTTTCTAAATTTTCATAACGATTCTGAATTTGCAAATTATGTGGCAAAATACTAAGCTTGACCTAAAGCACTAAATTTAGCCACCTGTTAAATCAGACTGTAAATCTGTAGGTGAGGATGGACCGAAGGGAATCACAACACCTTGTTCTGCAATTTTAAACCTCATTAAGGACTCCAGAAGACAACCCGATACCAAATATTCTGCCATTAAAACTGCATCTAATACAATACTTGCAAAGGTGCCAATAACTGAAATGTAATTATCATTTTTGTCACTAAACTTTTTTTTTTTTTTTTTTTTTTACTACTACTCCCCCCTTTCTGGAAAAGAACAGCATTAACAATGCCTTCTCTTACAGAAACATCTAGGTAAAAGGGTTTGTGTAATCAGGGGACTGAAGGTTTTCAGCGTGTGCTAAACTTTGTTTAGCCTCAGTAAAGCATTGCTCTAATTTTGGGTCCCATTGTTTATGTGGCAAACTACAAATTTCCACATCAGCTAACTGCCCTTCACATGCGTTCCCTACCTGCTATCTCCATTACATTTCTGTTGCTTCCAGCCACAAGTCACCACACTTTCTAAAAGTTTCACCATGTCTATATCTACTCTTATCAGCTCTCTTAAGAGCTGGCAAGGATGTTAAACTATAAGTTAAGGGGTACATCCTTAAGTAGATCCCATACATCCTCTTTTATGCTAAAAATGGTGTTTTCTGTCTTTCCTTTCAAACCTATTCCGCTATTTCAATCAATATTCACCTCCTTTTACCTTCTAATCTAGCTATTACCCCTACTTCACCCAAACACAGCATCTTACCTGCTGTGTACTATTCAACTTAACACCCACACTTAACTCCCTTCAGTTAATGGTGGCAATTTAGACAGTATGCCCTCTTAATGGCTTCATGGCTGGTAAACCCTTTGCCCAATCTGTATACTAATTGCATGCTATTGACCATTTCTCCCCTACTGTCCAGTGTACATGTATTATTATTAACCAATTTGCTTTAATATATGTTAACTAATTGCTTTCAACAGCTTTACCCCGTCCAACATGGAGTTCAAGTCCACACTTGCAGTACCTTAATTGATAAAATTTATCAGTCAAGCTTCTACCTTCTCAGACGGACTGAAAACTATATCAATGGTAACTTTCAACTGTGTCCTTCTGATAAACTCCTCTATCCCAAATATACTACTCAACTCTAGGTTCTAGCAACCAAATATATTACCATGTGGGGTCGTAGCATGAGTATCAATCACATGGCTCTATATTAGAGCTGAGAATTCATATAATTATATACTTTAACGACTATTTTATACCACTTACCAAAATATCTGATCCAGTATACAAATGTCGTCACATTTGTCTGAATCAGCAGTAATATAGGCCTAATATATTATCTGGGATCCCAAAATTAAAATACCTAAAAATAATTAAAAAAATAAACCTCATTTCTGGTTACATAATTATTGCTGGCATGCACTTCCTCTGACACACATAGCACAAAGTATTAAGTGTGTGGAGGAGAGGTGTCACTCCAAACCCTATAAACCCAACGCTCAATGTAAAATTGTGTCCAGTGTGTTGTGATGACAAATCTGGCTGCTGAACCACTCAAGCACCTGTGTGAGAAATTAAAACATGGCATGACTTCATTGTGAAATTTAAATACAAAGGCTTTTAATATTTTATGGAAAAACAGCTATTTTAATTACAAAGATGTGCTGCTACAAATAATCATTTAATCACTTAAATCAAATCAGTCGTTATCTTAAAGGTGGTATTTTCTGTTGTTTGATTATTGGTACAAGAGCTGAACTCAGAGCCATATGCAAAAACTTTTAGAAGGAAAGATGATGGTAACCAGAAGTAAGATTTGGCCCAGGCACTGCTGTATTAACAAATCACTGTAAACACCTGTACCATCACCCTGCAGCTTTAAGGTGACCTGTACAATCTAGAGTAATTACTAAACCTGTTTGTTTTACAAATGATCTACACATGTGACTGTTATTGTACATGGGTAAAGAGCAGCTAGTGGGGTGAAATCCAGGGATAAGTTATGGGTCATTTATATAAAAAAACAAATCTTATCATTAACTGAAAGTTCACTAAAACTAATTTTACTTTTAATTTTACTAAAGCACTTAATTTTATAATAATTCACTTACCACTTGTACAAGTCTCACTGTTTGGTTTTAGTTGTACAGGTACAGAAGTGTGAACTGCAAACTTAAATTTATACTTTCATTATTATATTATTGTTATATTTACTTTTTCTCACTTATACAGGGTGGATGGCAAAGTAAGAATTACATTGCCCCAGGAAAAACATTTCCATATGTGCATATGACCATGAGCTTTGAGTTCTTGTAATTAAAACATCACGACCTAAGAAATTAGTTGGACAATTTGGAGAATATAGAAAGCAATGGATTAATTGCACTGTGTTCCCTGAAGCAGTGGCACAGTGTTAATTAAAAATCAAATTGTTCACCACCTGCACCACTGGTAACAATTGGTGCTTGGATAATTTCTCAACCTGTGGAGGACACATGACTAATTTGGAAGGTGAGTTGGAGGTATTTCATTAAAACCTATTGGTTGGGCACAGGCTGTCTACTGGGATATGGCCCAGTGGTCTATTGGCGCCATCTACTGGTGTACCTTGTAATAACACCCAACAGGTAACTTAAGGTGGGTGAAGGGCTGCAAGCATTGCATTGACCATATGCTATGTGGGAGGAGCTATACGTGAGGTAGTGGCGGCCATTTTAATTCCTTTGTTCCAACTCAACTCTACCATGCTGCCAAAATATTAGCCTTAGGCTAGGTGTGTGCTAGTTGTCCTGAAGTAAGTCAGCCATTTTAATTAAGTCAATTTAGGTTGTATAACACACAAGCAGAACACAACTATTACTTACCAAGCTAAACACTTACTTACCAGCTAAATTACTTACCACAAAATGAATGCTCCCCCCATTTCTCAAATGAAACATCAAGCACAAAACAGAACTTTACCTTTTGAGCTGATTTCCACCCCCAGCGTGCACACACGTGTTGCTGCTCCACACAAGACAAGACAAACACAAGACAAACACACATACAAGATTCCCTGATATTTGTACCGGAGAAATTTAAAATTTAGCAACAATTTGGAAATTTAACCCGCTATTCGGGCACAATAGGGACCCCAGGCCTCTCTCTATCGTTCTGATCAATAATCAGTTATTTTTCCAACCATTGGATCAGCACCCGTTGGAAAACTTCCCGATTCCTTATTTTATAATTACTGGTCTGAAACCCTGTTTCACGCACCCAGTTATTCCTAAAAAAGCGCCTAGAACCTTCTATCTATAAAACGCTTACTAACCCGGATGCGGGTATGGGCCCTCTCACCAACTTTACCACACATTCGTACGTTCCCATATACTGGTTCTATCCCAAAAAACGCTTATTACCCAAATGTAGGACATGGGCCCTCTCACCAACTTTGCCCCACTTTTCGCGCGTTCCTCTTAAATATAACTCAAACTACGGTTTTATACTCGAGCATAAACTTCGGTGCCGATATCAGGAATGGTACCAAATAAATCTACCTTCCAGTGTCCATGAAGAATTCTGATTACTGTAACAATTTATAACACTTACGGACCCCGGCATTCACACATACTCATTAAAACTAAATATTGAATGCAGCTAAATATGCAGTAAGTCTGCTTACCTTCGGCGCGCCTATAATGAGTATACATGAAATCAGGAGTCCAGGTCCAGTACCAAAATTATTGTTCTCCTGCCTATTTCAAAACCATCACCTCTGCTACCATTTGTTAGGATCTTTTGATTTTGAAAAAGGCAGAAAGAACGAGCTGATGCAAAATGGTCGCCTCAACTCATTTATTTAGGACAAAGAGAATACTTCATGGACACCTCCAGTAACTCACGCTGGCCAGCGGTCTTCCTCCTCAGCTTTCTGATGCTCTCCCTCCGCGTCTGAGTGAAAGTGCCCCCCTTGTGTTTACCTCGGGGTATATGCGTTACGTCTAGATCCCGCCCCTTAACTGCTTTAAGCCAATCACAAACTACCGCCCCAGGTTTTAAATCAGCCAATCCCAGTCCAGTAACTCCTAGTGGCGGGAAATCCAAGGTTCTTTGTTTGGCTTCCGGCCATATTGGAATTCTCATAATGTATAAGGAATTTAAAATTCCTGACAACAGTAAACACTTTATACATTACATAGAGCAGCCACTAACAAATACTGAGAGTTGAAAGAGAAACCGTTTTCTCTCATGAGGCGTAGCGCAGTTTCAAAACACCGATCCATTCTCTTGAGCATTGACTGACGTTCTGCCGGAATAACACTAGGGTCCGCTCTAAGCAAAAGTTAGATCAAATGACTGTATTCAGTCATTGAGCCAGAATGACGGAGCTGCCCACAGCGTTGCCTGTAGGCATTGTTTAAATATCGGCCTTGTGCGATTATCAGCCGATGCCGATTATCTAAAAATGTAAAAATCAGCCCGATCGATCGGCCGGCCTATCAATCGGTCGATCACTATGCTGATCCATGGAGGTCCAAGAACCCCTCAGTCAAATCATTCTTCTTTTTTTCCCATTCTCACCGTACCTTCTCACGTATCAATTACTTTTTTATAGATCAGCTGCTATTGGACTCAGTTAAAGACATTGAATATTTACCTATTGTCATATCTGACCATAGGCCTATACAAATGGTCCTTGAATTTGAGTTTTTTGAGAGGGGAATAACTCCTTGGCGTTTTAATGCACAGCTCCTGTCGAGTGAAGAATTTTGCACTAAAATCTCTAATTCCATAGATTTCTTTCTAACAAATAATAGGTCAAATTCAATATCTAATTCCATTCTATGGGAATCTTTGAAGGCGGTTTTAAGAGGGGAAATTATCTCGTATTCAGCATTTGATAGAAAGTTCAGACTGAAAAAGATGGAAGACCTGTCTGTTTCTATTTCGACATTGGACAGGCTATTGGCTTCTAAACCGTCCTCTGAACTTTATAAACGCTGACTGGATCTCCAGTCCGAATATAACTTGTCAACTACAAAGGCAGAGGCCCTTATTTGGCAGGACTATTTTACGAATATGAGGACAAGAATAGCCGTCTGCTGGCACACCAAATTCGTAGACTAGGCTGATTCACCAGGTTAGGGACAATTCAGGCAAGTTGGTTACCAGCGCCAGAGCGATTAACAAAGTTTTTGAAATGTATTATTTATCTCTGTATACCTCTGAGGGCTCTGACAACACAAATCGAATGTGCTCATTTTTTTAATAATTTGGAGATCCCATCCTTAGATTTGGCCAAAGCAGGTGAACTTGACCAACCAATCTCTTTGCAGGAAATAACTGAGGCTATTGGGTTGATGGGGTGTGGTCTCCTGGTCCAGATGGATATGGTATCGAATTTTACAAGAAATTTTGTGTTAAACTTGTCCCTTTGCTAATGGACATGTTTAATGAATCCCTTCTATGTGGTAGATTACCTCCTACAATTTGCCAAGCCACCATAACACTTCTGTTGAAGAAAGACAAAGACCCCACTTCATGTAACTCATATAGACCAATTAGCCTGTTATGTTGCGAGCATAAAATTTTAGCTAAAATTCTAGCAAAACGTATTGAAAATATTCTACCTTCAATTATTTCAGAAGACAGGTTTTATTAAGGGACGCCACTTGTTTTTTAATATTCATAAGCTTTTAAATGTTAATTTTACCCCTAGTACCACTCAGGTTCCAGAGGTAGTTGTTGCCATGGACGCTGAAAAGGCCTTCGACCAGATCGAGTGGGACTACTTGTTTTTTGCCTTAAGTAAATTTGGCTTTTGGCTTTTTATCCCTTTTCGGATTTCTCCAGAGAGTTTTAGATATTTGAGTGTCAAAATTAAGCGGAATATGTCCTCCATCAGACAGGCTAATTTCCCCCCTTTGATTGCTGAAATGAACGCTGACTTTCAGAGATGGAATAGTCTCCCACTCTCATTGGCCGGCAGAGTGCAGTGTGTTAAAATGAACATTTTACCTACATTTTTATTTTTGTTTCAATGCCTTCCTGTTTTTCTACCTAAAGCATTTTTTAAACATATTAATAAAACTATTACAAGCTTTATATGGTCAGGTAAGGTCCCTCGGATAGGAAGTGCTACTCTACAGTCATGGCCAAAAGTTTTGAGAATGATACAAATATTAATTTTTACAAAGTCTACTGTTTCAGTTTTTATAATGGCAACTTGCATATACTCCAGAATGTTACAAAGAGTGATCAGCTTAACAGCAATTAATTGCAAAGTCAATATTTGCCTTGAAAATGAACTTTATCCCCCAAAAACACATTTC
Organism: Corydoras sp. C115; assembly: GCA_019802505.1. Classification (NCBI taxonomy): domain Eukaryota; kingdom Metazoa; phylum Chordata; class Actinopteri; order Siluriformes; family Callichthyidae; genus Corydoras; species Corydoras sp. C115. The sequence goes on along the minus strand of JAFMOC010000240.1, from coordinate 19,217 downwards.
AACTTCATTGCAGCCCTGCCTTAAAAGGACCAGCTAACATCGTTTCAGTGATTGCTCCATTAACACAGGTGTGGGTGTTGATGAGGACAGGGCTGGAGATCAATCTGTCATGATTAAGTAAGAATGACACCACTGGATGCTTTAAAAGGAGGCTGGTGCTTGGCATCATTGTTTCTCTTCTGTTAACCATGGTTATCTCTAAAGAAACACGTGCAGTCATCATTGCACTGCACAAAAATGGCCTAACAGGGAAGAGTATCGCAGCTAGAAAGATTGCACCTCAGACAACAATCTATCGCATCGTCAAGAACTTCAAGAAGAGAGGTTCCATTGTTGCCAAAAAGGCTCCAGGGCACCCAAGAAAGACCAGCAAGCGCCAGGACCGTCTCTTAAAAGTGTTTCAGCTGCGGGATCGGGCTAACAGCAATGCAGCGCTTGCTCAGGAATGGCAGCAGGCAGGTGTGAGTGCATCTGCATGCACTGTGAGGCGGAGACTCTTGGAGCAAGGCCTGGTCTCAAGGAGGGCAAGGAGGGCAGAAAAAACATCAGGGACAGGCTGATATTCTGCAAAAGGTACAGGGAGTGGACTGCTGAGGACTTGGGTAAAGTCATTTTCTCTGATGAATCCCCTTTCCAATTGTTTGGAACATCTGGAAAACAGCTTATTCGGAGAAGACAAGGTGAGCGCTACCACCAGTCTTGTCTCATGCCAACTGTAAAGCATCCTGAAACCATTCATGTGTGGGGTTACTTCTCAGCCAAGGGAATCAGCTGTCTAACAGTCTTGCCTAAAATCACAGCCATGAATAAAGAATGGTACCAGAATATCCTCTGAGAGCAACTTCTCCCAACCATCCAAGAGCAGTTTGGTGATCAACAATGCCTTTTCCAGCATGATGGAGCACCTTACCATAAAGCAAAGGTGATAACTACATGGCTCAGGGAACAAAACATAGAGATTTTGGGTCCATGGCCTGGAAACTCCCCAGATCAAATCCCATTGAGAACTTGTGGTCAATCATCAAGAGACGGGTGAACAAACAAAAACCTACACATTCTGATAAAATGGAAGCATTGATTGTGCAAGAATGGACTGCTATCAGTCAGCATTTGGTCCAGAAGTTGATTGAGATCATGCCAGAGAGCATTGCAGAGGTCCTGAAGAAGAAGGGTCAACACTGCAAATATTGACTTGCTGCATTAACTCATTCTAACTGTCAATAAAAGCTTTTGTTACTCATAATATCATTGTAATTATATTTCTGTATCTGATAAAAACATCTGACAAACACACATAAAAACCAGAGGGCAGCAGATCATGTGAAATATAATATTTGTGTCATTCTCAAAACATTTGGCCATGACTGTACAGAAACCAAGAAAGAATGGTGGTTTGGCACTCCCCAACTTATTATTATTTGGTTGCAAATGTGCAGAAAATTAACTTTTGGCTTCACTCCCCAGACACCGATTGGTGTAGAGTGAAATCCATGTCCTGCAGCTATACCTCTTTATCTGCAGTGGTCTATTCAAATCTTCCTTTGTCCCCAGAACCACACTCGTCTAATCCTGTGGTTATATCAACCTTGAGAGTTTGGGCCCGACTTAAAAGACTTACTCAATCTCAAGATGCTTCATCTCTGAGCCCGATTTGTCATAACCATTTGTTTAAGCCTTCCCTGAACAACGCCACCTTTTTACAATGGACAAAGTCAAATTTAATCTTTTACCAACAAACTTCTTCCGGTATTTACAAGTTTGCCACTGCGCCCAATCTCTCTTCCCTTCTTTTCCCTGTGAACCCGAAGCTGCTCCCTGGGAGGAGTTGTGCCTTTTGGAATCAGATACAAAAGGCTTGATAGCTAAAATATATAAAGGTATTTCAAATCTCTGTGGTGATACAGATTCGACACTCAAGGCAAGGTGGGAGGCGGACCTGGGGGAGGAGTTGAATGATGATTGGTGGTCAAGGGCTCTGACAAGGGTCAACTCCACTGCGTCTTGTGCCAGGCTTGGCCTGATGCAGCTGAAGCTGGTTCATAGGGCATATTACACGAAAGATAGATTGGCTAAAATCTTTCCAAATACAGATGCTGCTTGCCCCCGTTGTGGTTTCGATCTGGCTGACTTAGTGCACATGTTCTGGTCATGTCATAAGATTGATAAGTTTTGGACAGATATCTTCATTACTATTTCAAAAGCATTCAACTATAAATTGGACCCGGATCCCCTGTGGGCAATCTTTAGTGAGCCTAAGGGCCTTCATATAGGTGCAGATGATTTCCATAAGGCTATAGGGTTTTCTTTATTACTAGCCAGATGAAGAATTCTCCTGAGTTGGAAGTCTGCACTCCGTCCTTCATATTCCTTGTGGCTAAAAGATGTCATGTTTTTTCTCAGTCTGGAGAAAATTAAGTTCAACCTGAGGAATTCAGCTGACAAATTTTTTGAGACATGGCAGCCTTTTATCAATTATTTTAAAAATCTGTGTGTTTATGTTTAGGGTAAAAATTGATGTTCTCTTTATAACTTCTGGAATTGTATGCTGTTTTGTATTTTTTCTGCTGAGTCATTAATAAAAATGTGTGTGGGGAAAAAAAAGACAAAAAACCAAAATATCAGATTTAAATAAACAATGCAAACCCCTCCCCTGTATTTATCACAGAGAGGTCACTGTGTTAACAGGACTGTCATATGTGTACTTTTAATTCTGTCAGATAGGAACATGTAGTATTTCCATAGATTTATTAAAGCTAAAGATCGTACCTGTTGATGCCATTAAACAAAGTATGTGCTGTTCGGGGTTGTATGTTGTGCACAGTACTATCACAGAATCTGTGTACATGTTAAGTTAATGCAAAAAGGAATACTGTTGCACATTTAAGAAAATTTTGAAATTTAAGTTTTCAGAAATCTACAATATGAAAATGTATTAGGATACACATCTCATCATTTAGTACCATTGCTACAGATGTATAAAAGTAAGCCCCATATCATTTTGGACAACAGTAAGCTACCAACTTTGTGAAATAAGTTTGGGGTAGGACCTTTTTTTATTCCAGCATAACAGTGCACCATTGCACAAAGCAAGGTTCATAAAGATATGGTTTGGTGAGTTTTTTTTCATGCCACTGTCACTTTGGCTTGCTCTTTGGGGGTTCAAAGTACTATGATAAAAGGCACTACATAAATAAAGTACTTGAACTTGAAAAAAAAAAAAAAAAAAAATATATATATATGTATATATATATATATATATATATATATATATATATATATATATATATATATATATATAAGTATATAAATATATAAATATATATATATATATATATATATATATATATATATATATATATATATATAGTATATATATATATATATATATATATATATATATATATATATATATACAGTATATATATATAAACACCAACGCTGTTCACAAAAACCTAGGTCTTAAAAAATGGCATTAATAAGGTTGCACAATTAGTTGATATAAAAATTTTAATGTTTAGTATTTGCAAATAAGTAGGAATCATGGCTGGCCACTTTGTACCAGACCTCATCGAAATCCTCACAGAGAAGTCTCGGCCAAGAGTTATTAAAGGTTGTAGATCAAACAGGGATTTAAAATAAAATGTAAGTGTTAAATTTGTTTTATATAAAGACTCTTTTTAATTTCTTTCTCAACAGGCACAAAGACTCCAAACACAAACTTATTGCATGGCGAATTGTCTTTCATGGTTGCATTGATGGATTTAGTAGAACAGTTTCTTACCTAAAATGTGCATAAAATAATTGTGTTGACACAGTTCTTAATTTTTTTCATCTGGGTGCCTCAGAATTTGACCTGCTACAAAAATTAGGGGGCCAGGGGCATAGAAAATATAGGAGTTGCACAATACATAATAGAGTGAAGAGGTTTAGACAATGGGGCTATTGTAGTGGAAAGGAGTGTGCATAACCAATGAATTGAAAAGAAAGTAAGATGCATTTATGGGTCTTACATTATGTCTATCTTGGTAATTCAATGATCATATGTTGAATTCGTAAAACAGAGAAATTATCACAGTCTGAGAACACTATTTGGGAACATATGCGTTTCACAAAAATGATACACAGGCTATCACCGTACCAGAAAGCGCACAAAATATCAGCATCATAGATGTTGAACAACTTCAAATTTTTTTTTTTTCAGATGATGGAAATCATGGGATACAGAACTACATAGTTGTTCTTCCAGAGCAAACTAATGCACACATTTATTTACATACATAAATGCAGATGTGTAATGAAACTGGACTGAATTAAATCTCAAAATTTTGTTTATCGAAATTTTATTTAAAACACATGATTAGGGTAAAGCCTGCAGTTCTGATGAACTCTAACACCTTTTTTTCCCATGGAAAACACCACCACTGTTTATATTTTTCATCAGTTCAATTTTATTCAATCAGTTTTTGTAAACAGTTTTAACTCACAACAATAAATGCTTACATGTTTTTTATTAACTGTAAATGTGTTGAGTGTCTTTTATAGTGACCGTGACATGCACATCACAAAAAATAAAATATGGAAAATAATATAAATTATAAATAATAATAATAATAAATTATCAAATAAATAGTACATTTTTTCAAATACATAAAAAGCTTTATATGTACTCAAAAGACTTTAAAAGTTAAGCTTAAATCCAAAATGCTTTGTGAAATATCTAATCTTTTCCAACCCCTACTAAGCCTTTAACTGCTTCGAATAGTAAGTATGCAATTTCAACCTCATCTTGTATGCCTTTTGGCAGGAAGAGCACCTTTGAACAAGTTAAAGCATAAGGAAGTCTTTTGCATTCATGCATGCCCCAAGCCCCCACTGACTCGCTTGATTTTTTTTTTTTTGCCTTTGAATCAGGCCATCACTTCAGAATATAACTTTATGACGACCCACATTACATTATTAATAATTTTTGTTAAAATACATAAATCATATTTGTTAGCATATCAAAAGATTAAATCAAAAGATGCTGAAAGACGGCTTTCCGGGGTTACATTCCTAGAAAGATTCCAAGAAAGAAACGTTTATTTATATTCGTGTTCTTTATTTATCTGTAGATCTGTCAAACAGCCATATGTTGGAGAGCACATGTCCCAGTGTAAACGCTATCGTTGTAACAGCACGTCATGTCTGTTCATTGTCAGATTATGATTCACTTAATATCTCGTGTGCTTAATAAGTGGTAAGCACGACATAAGTAAATTAAAATATATATATATATATATATATATATATATATTTTTTTTTTTTTTTTTTTTAACTCATGTTCCTCTCTATATATATTTTTTGCTCATGTCCCTTTAGGGGCTCTGTAGATGTAAACCTTAGTTAATAAACAAAAATATTAAATTGTTGTAAATGCTCTGTAGTTTTACAATGAATGTTTAAAAAGATTTCAGATGGCAGAAGCTAATGTGTTAGAAGCAGCTGCTGAAGGTGTTGGAATTTATTGAATGTAAAAAGACATGAATTGCATTATTTGTAAGGTTTTTGTTATACTTTGTAATACTCTTTGCTTTTGTAATGACATTTAGTAATTCACATCGTTTAAACAACTGCTGAATGGCTGCAGGGAACAGGGAATGACCAGGTGTGGGATGAGCGTGTATAATTGTAGGAATGACCACTTGTCAAATGAGCGTGAGAAGGAGTCAGAAAGTCTGGTCGCAGGGTGACCTGTGAAAATATAGACTAAGGGGGCAAGTAACATTTGTTAAAGGTAGTAGTCCCCACCATAAGAGTTATATACCGAAGCGGCATTTATGAGATTTCAGAGCTCTCTCATCAATCGTGGTTGCCCGCCATTGATGATTTTTCCTGTACACTTGTTTGTCTATTCAGTAAAACGCATTAAATTCTTTTGTAACAAAACCGCTGACTTTGACCGTTTATTGGAACATAACAAATTGGTGACCTTGACGTGGTATAACGGTTCAGGGAGTCGCGGAGCGGTTTGGATCGCACAATTTGCCATTTCTGTCTGTTGCAAGCTGCACTTCGTTAACACTGATGTGCACATCGATTTGGTTGCAGGAAACTGTTAAAGCAAAATCCTGTATATTGATTATTGCTAAATTTAATCTTAACGTGTGTACAGCGCCACAACAGATGTTGCAGGGCACAAATGAGTTTTACTGAATAATTTTTATTACTAAACCACTGTTTGGGGTAGTGGCTTGTTGCTGGTTGGCGAGAATGCGGTATTTGATAACCCAACGTTAACAGTGCTGATCATCGAACAAAGTTAATGGTTTGTTACTGGTTGGCGAGAATTTATATTCGATAACCCAACGTTAACAGTGCTTATCATCGAATAAAGTTTGTTGTTTGTTGCTGGTTGGCGAGAGTCTATGATTTGATAACCCAACGTTAACAGTGCTCATCATCAAACAAAGGTAAGTTTTTTAAATTACTGTTTGGGGTAGTGATTTTTTCTGGTTGGTGTTAGGAAATCGGAAATTTCCTCGATGAAACATTTTGAAGGCATCAAAAAGCACAGTACAGTTGGTTTCAGAGTTATTCGTATCAAGCGGTTTATTTATGACAAACCGAGTCAAAGCAGTGTGTTCGTCCAAGACAATCCCAAGATCGCGAACCGACTCAGCACCACACCGGTCCCACCAAGACAGAGCCCCGAAGTCCTCTATTTATTGAAAGAACCATCCCTCGTTCTGCTTATTCTGAAACAACTTGTCGAAGGAGTTCTATGGGGGGGGGGGTAAATGCGCCGTTCCTTCCCTTTTCTGGGGGAGCTCGATACAGCTCGGTGCCCTTGAGCCATATCCACCAGATGCCAGTTGTCTCTAGGTTTTAAAACAACAAGGCATTGAGCGGCAGCCAGCTAGATTGCCCCCATCTCATTATCAAATGCGAACATCCTCTTGAACATAAAGTACTTTGTGTATAAACCTTTAAATTTTATCCCTTCAACTCCCCCTTTGGGCATGCCCATCAAATTTGCCCCATTGTCTATTTGTCCCGTTGTGAACTTGTCCCATATGTGGGGCTGATGTTCAGAGTCAATCGCTTACATTTATTCAACAGAGTTCTCCTATGTCAGTGTGCTGTGCATGTGTGCCCTAAAAATAGGAAAATGAATCTAAAAAATAAAACACTCAGATTTTTGAAACTGTAATAATATACGGTTTCATACTCTACTCGTTATCAGAGTCCTGGGGCTGTGGGTGGTCCCGCACATGTCACCGCAATGGGTGTCCACCACTCAGGTGGCCCACACCTGCAGTGTTGTTACCTCCGTCCATCACTAGGTGTCCAGCCTTCTCTCCGTTTTCCCAGGTCTCTGGTCACGGCCTACAAATTTCTGATGCCCTATGTGTACTTTTAAAGCTATACTAAAGCATGTGCGTGCAGTATGTTCTCTGCTACTAGGTTGATGCCTTTGAGGGGAAAAGAGAGAGAGAGAGAGAGAGAGAGAGAAATGAGAAAGAAAATTCATAAATGGAAACAAGATGTGATCTTGGGCATTGTTTAAGCATAACTGATTCCTTGTCTATCTGGTTCCTCATCTCCAGAGCCCAATTTAACCGTCTGCAGCACCATGGTGTTAAATATGTGATATACTGTAGTTAACAGAACTCTCAGATGTGGTATGCACCGGCACCCACAGGTTACCAGTATAGCAACAAACACAGCAATAGACAAGAAGAGTGACATGATTAACTCCTGCCAAACATATTATTCATTGATTATTCCAGGGGGTTATCTATTCCGGAGGCCTCATGCATTTTTTGTGATAATTTTCGCAACCAATTGAGGGCCTTGGTTACCAACCCATCAGGTGCTGTGTTATTAGGCTTATAGACGCAGCACACTTCACCAATCATTACGCAAACACCCCCTTTTTCTGCCAGGAGCATGTCTAAGGCTTTTGCTTTCTGTATGGCCACAATTGATGTCACATACAACTGTTCACTTAGTCCCTCTATTGCACCTCTGGTGAGATTAGTAAGACAAAGTGCATTGTAATGTACGAAATTTATCCGGTCCACGTTTTTTTGGGGAGGCTGCCACTTGGTCCGCCAGTTTGAACTCGTTTGGCACCCCCCTAGGCACACTGATCGATAAGTGGGTGAATCCTTGTATAAATCAAAGCTACTCACTGCTCTCCTTCTCCCCCTTTAAACCTATGAGAGTAAGAGGAGCCAACAGCTTTACCATGGCACATCGGCCAACGGCCAGGGTTGGCATTCTTACCATTAAGGTGTGTTTCCCACAATAATAATATAACCCTGATCGGGCCCACGGCCCCACATCGGTGTCGTTGTAGGTGATGTCTGTTCGGCACCAATCATCGGGTACCTTCCCCAATCTGACAGTGTTTTTAGCATTTTTTTTAGCAGCGGCTGCCCCTGGTGAGTGGGTCCATGGGCCTGTTGTATCAGTAAGTTTAGTAATTTTATAGATGGGACCGGCTTATTCCCTTCGGGGCACATCCAAATGTCGTCGCGCTTATGTGCCCCATTATCGTGCCACATACTTTTCTCTTCCGGGCTCATCTCATTTTAAACCAGTTTCACATGTTCTACCGTAAGCTTTAGTTCCTGTCCAGATCTTAGTACCACACATTGCTTGACAGTGTAACCCCCTGCCTTTTTTGCCGACCGATCGGCCACCTCGTTTCCCTACGCCTCCATGTCCCCCTTAGCGGAGTGGCCTTTACATTTAATGATGGCCACCTGCTTTGGGCAGCTGTACTGCTTCCAGTAGCTTATGTATGTGTGCGTAATGTTTAATAGGACCCCCTTCCGCCGTTTTGAAACTTCTCCGCATCCATTGTTGTCCATCTATGTGTACTGCAGAATAGGTGTATGCTGAGTCTGTATAAATGTTCACAGCTTTTCCGTCCAATAATTCTAGTGCTTTTGTCAATGCAATCACCTCAGCCAGTTGAGCTTAAGCCGGCTGTGGGACTGTACCTGCTTCTAAAATAACAAATTGATTCCCCTGTTTTCGCACTACTGCATACGAAGCTCGCAAACCTTCATCCGACCTGTATCAGCAACCGTCACTAAATAACTCTAGGTCGGGTTTTTTTTAGGGGCTATTCTTCTAAGTCGCTTCTAATCTTAATCTGTTTGTGTCACCTGTTCACAGCTGTGTTGCTCGCAGTCAGGTGGTGTTTGCATGTAATGCCATATTTGCAGTTTTGATAGTGTCAATGCTGTAGATGTGAGAAAGGCAATCACCCCATGGGTTGTGTTCACAACTAATCGGTAACACTTTACTAGGTGTGCGATCTTATTTAGAACCACTGCTAAGGCTGCCATGTACCTTGTACTTGAAAACAAAAACTTTAGTACTTAAAAAATATACCTTTAGCCTCCCCCCTTTCTAAAACAAAACATTAATTATTTTTTTTTTTTAAAGAAATATCCAGATCAAAATTACATGTTATTATCCCACAAATAATTAATCAAGGTGTACAGGAATCTGTAAGAGGTATGTTATCAGTTAAAGTGATCTTGTTGATTTTCCTTGAAGTAATTTACTATGGTCCACCCCTCATTGCCTGTGGATCATATTCAAAGAGATGACGGTCACACAACACATTAGAATATTACCAAGATTGTCTATAGAAAATTCAAACAAGCATGGGTTATTATTTATTTATTATTATTATTATTATTATTATTATTATTATTATTATTATTATTTTCTCCTGGATCAAACTGCACTGTCAGCTCTGTCCGCTAGAACCTGCAAATTGACTTGTTTGGTTAGTGAAGTTAAACACAACATCAAACAAACTTTAATAAACTCGTATTTCTCCTGTTCAATGTAAAATTTGATAATTAGGTGCCTTTAGTTTATTACCTGGAGGAAAAATAAAACCTTTATCAAACAATTTGTAAAAAAAAAAAAATGCTGCAAAAAAGTCATAACATTAATCATTTGTGTTATATGTGTCATGGCAAAACATTTTCTCAAACTCCGACCAGGAAAAAATATAACCTCATAATTTTGTCCTCATTATTTAATGTCAGTCAGTCCGGACTAGTGTAGTTAATTATCAGTCAAATCTTTATCCTTCATTAAACAAAAATTGTACTCGGTCCATTTTATGCTTCGTGATTAAGTATATACATATATATTTTTTTCATGTTAAAAGAAGTAATATTTATTTTAGAAAAATAAAAGAAAATGAGAAATCCTACACCACTCTTTGATTAGTTATCTGTCACACTCGCCTACCTCGGGCTTAGAGCGGCTGCGCAGATGAGGCGCAGAGCCGCAGCGCTTTAACGCGCAGAAGGGAGCCAGGCACGCAGGTAGCAGAAACTCAGATCTTTATTTTCCAGGTGTAAGGACTCCAAACACAACAGGTACAAAACAACGAGTGAACATAAACCTACGACGTGCATGGAGGACGGGGAACACAGGAAATAAATACACGAAAACATCCGACCACGTGCACCAAACAAACCAATAAAACAAAAGAGCTAATTAACTTTAAACAAAAGAGCTAATTAACTTTAAACAAAAGAGCTAATATAACTTTACCCAGAATGACAGTTAATTAACTCAAATCACGGATAAAAAAAGAACAGAAATGGAAAAACAGGTGCCCTAGAGAACATCACTATTATGGAGACCTTCAGTTGTTTGTTTTAAAACAACAATCTCTGATAATGTGCAGACATAGTTCTCAGCTCTGTCGACTTGTCCTTATTGAAACGGATAAATAGAAGACAAAAGTTTCAGTTTAATATGTATATCTGAACTGACCCTTCTAAATGTGAACGTATACATTTTTGACTTGAAATAATCAGCATAATAAGATATCATAATAAGACAACTGTAGAAGGTTATTGATGGGTATATGCAAACACAAATGGTTAAGATGAATCACTTATACACAAAAATCATAGTTCTCCTTCACAATTCCCCCCTTTGATTCATTTTAATCATTCAATAACAGATTAATTTCAGCATTTTCGAGTGTTTCTTTATTGAACTATTTATCGAGCTGTTTACATTATTGAAGTTTTGTTTTGGAGGCCTTGTGACGTCGCTCTGCCAGATGCTTCAACAGAGCCAAAGTTGTGTCTTTACATATGGTCTGGGTTGGTGCTGCCACCAACATTTCAAAAATAGGTCTCTGTCCTACTGTCAAAGTCGTATCATTTTCTGTCATATATTAGTTCAGTCCTAGTCAAACAGTGTAGTTTATTCACTCAAATGTTCACAGGAAAAGTCATCTTTAAATTGGAAAATAGTGCTATTTAACATTTTAAAATCTAATAGTTATATTTAAATGAGCTCAAACAATTTTGTTTGACTCCAAGCACTGACATGCTCACCATTATTAAACTGAGTAAATGCTTTATTAAAGCAGTAAACATTTTGTTTTTAAAACTCTATTGTTAAGCTTAAATTTTACTTTTATCTTTACTTTTGTTACGGTCGGTTGACCGGGCGAGGCGGATTCGCTACTCGGAGAGATAGCCGGGTTTATTTCCACAACACAGGGGTAGACAGTACTTTAGGGAGCACAGACACAGTGGAGGCAACACGAGGCAGTGAATGATGATGTGGAGATGCGGCGTATGACTCAGCCTGACGTCAGACAGTGTCGTGTTCAAATCCAGAGTGAACAGAAGTGAAGGTGACTTGTGTAGTGGAGAAGGCAGGCTATGAACTGCACACACAAACAGAGACACAACGAGACAGGGTGCAAACAGGACGAGGCAACAAGGCACGTTCGAAGCAGTGATGGGAGCTGATAGAGTCAGGGCTTAGCACAGGCATGGCACAAGACTAACTGGCGGTGAGGGAAGGGCGTGCAGGGCTTAAATAACGACACGTGATCAATCCCAGGTGCGCATAATTACAGGGGCGTGAACAAACAGAACCCCAACCCACACCACGTGGCCAAAATAAACATGACATTACCCCCCCGATCAACGGGTGCCTCCCGGCGCCCTAAACGGCTTGTCCGGAAAGTGGCGGTGGAACTCGGCGATGAGGGAAGGGTCCAGGATCGCAGCCCGAGGCACCCAGGAGTGCTCCTCAGGGCCGTACCCCTTCCAGTCAACCAAGAAATGGACTCCTCTGCCACAAAGTCGGGAGTGTGATGGACCGTAGGCAAGCGATGGACCGTGTAGGCTGGCTGGCCATCAACGAGGCGTGGAGCTAGGGCTTGACGGGGGGGTGGGGTTGAGCGGGGATTGGACAACGGGCTTATGTGGGAGACGTGGAAGGTGGGGTGAATGCGCATAGAGCGAGGTAGATGTAGGCGGACAGCTGCTGAATTGATGACCCTGGTGATGGGGAAGGGTCCAATGAAGCGGGGGCTCAGTTTATGAGATACGGTCTTCAGCAGGATGTTTCTTGTGGAGAGCCAGACTAGTTGCCCCACCTTGTAGTTAGGGGCCAGACGGTTAGCGGAGACAGCAGACGTGGCTTGAGCTTGGCGAAGCGCTACCAGTGTGTTCTTCCAGGTACGATGGCAGCGACGAATGTGTTGGTTGACCGACGGGACACTGATTTCGGTTTGGTCCTCGGGGAATAGAGGGAGCTGGTAGCCCAGCACTCCCTCGAACGGGGACTTCCCAGTGGCGGAGCTGCACGCGGTGTTAATAGCATATTCCACCCATGCAAGATGGTCACTCCAGCGCTCCGGGTGCTGGGCGGATACACAGCGCAGGGTGGTCTCCACCACCTGGTTCACTCTCTCGGCTTGGCCGTTGGACTGGGGGTGGCCACCAGAGGTCAGAGAAACGTTAGTCCCAAAAAATTTGTGGAAGGCTCTCCATACCTGGGAGATGAACTGGGGTCCCCGGTCCGAGACGTTGTCCACGGGGATGCCGAAGACTCTGAAGACATGTTCAAAGCACAGCTTGGCGGTTTCTAGAGCAGAGGGGAGCTTGGACAAAGCAATTAGTCGAACAGATTTGGAGAAACGGTCCACAATGGTGAAGATAACAGAATTACCCTTGGAGTTCGGCAGACCCGTGACGAAGTCCAGTGCAATATGAGACCAGGGACGCCCAGGTATGGAGAGCGGCTGGAGCAGTCCGGCGGGTGACTGATGCGAGGTTTTGTTGCGGGAGCATACAGTGCAGACGGCGACGAACTGCCGAACATCAGCTGCCAAGGAGGGCCACGAGAAGCGACGCCTGAGGATCTCCTTGGTGCTCGACCCTCCAGGGTGGCAGGCCCAGTGGGACTCGTGGCCCCATTTGAGGACAGCGGAGCGGGCGGCGAAAGGCACAAAGGTCCGGTTCGGTGGACCCAGCCCCGGGTTCGGATCCTTCGCCAGCTCCCGTTCCACGATTTGTCGGACCTCCCAGGAGACACCTGCAATGAGACACTGGGGAGGAAGGATCAGATTATTACCAGGCTTATCCTCTTCTTCGGAGAAGAGTCAAGACAGGGCGTCGGGATTAGCGTTCCGGGTACCAGGTCTATAGGACAATGCAAAATTGAACCGACCAAAGAACAAGGCCCATCTGACGGGAGTTCAGTCTCTTGGCCGACTGTATGTAGGCCAAGTTCTTGTGGTCGGTCCAAACCACAAACGGCTGTGCTGCTCCCTCCAGCCAGTGACGCCACTCCTCCAGTGCGAGCTTCATCATAGTTTCTCTCTGCCGCAGAGAGCTTCCTGGAAAAGAACGCACACAGGTGGAGGCGACCCTCTTCCGACTTCTGGGAGAGGACGGCTCCCACTCTAGCACCCGATCCGTCGACCTCTACAAAACTGCTTCGTAGGGTCTGGCTGTATCAGGATGGGGGCAGATGTGAAGCAAGCCTTGAGAAAGTCCATGGTGTGCTGCGCCTCCTGGGTCCAGCAGAACTTCTCCTTGGTGGAGGTGAGGGTGGTGAGTGGTGCGGTGATGCTGCTGTAATTCCTGATGAAGCGTCGGTAAAAGTTCGCAAACCCCAGGAATCTTTGGAGCTCGGTCCTCGAAGTGGGCGCAGGCCAGTCGGCGATGGCTCTGACCTTCTCAGGGTCGGGTTGCACAGCCCTGGGGGATAGTATGAACCCCAGGAAGGATAACGACTTCTGGTGGAAGCAGCACTTCTCAGGCTTGGCGAATAGACGGTTCTGGAGCAGGCGGTTCAGGACGAGGCGTACGTGTCGGACGTGTTCACTAGGAGACTTAGAGAAGATCAGGATGTCATCCAGGTATACAAACATGAATCGATCCAGGAAATCTTGCAACACATCGTTCACTAAAGCCTGGAACACAGCCGGGCCGTTCTTGAGGCCGAAGAAGACCACACGGTATTCATAGTGGCTGCTGGGGGTGTTGAACGCTGTCTTCCATTCATCCCCCTCCCTTATACGGACCAGATGTTAGGCGTTCCGTAGGTCCAGCTTAGTGAAGATGGCTGCTCCCTGCAAAGACTCAAATACGGAAGATGTTAACGGCAGAGGGTATTTGTAGGGGACTGTGATGGAGTTTAGTCCCCTATAGTCCCCCTATAGTCTATGCAGGGACGTAAGGAGCCGTCCTTCTTAGAAACGAAGAAGAACCCAGCCCCTACGGGGGAGGTCGAGGGCCGGAGCAGTCCGGTGGCGAGACACTCAGACATGTACTTCTCCATTGCCTCTCTCTCTGGACATGACAATGGATAGATCCGGCTGGACGGAAGGGGAGCCCCTGGCAGGAGGTCGATGGCGCAGTCGTAAGACCTGTGAGGCGGAAGCTGGCAGGCCTTATCCTTACCTCCCCCATGTCGTGGTATTCGTCGGGCACTGAGGAAAGGTCCAGGGGGCTGGGGCTGTTCTGGACAGGTGTGTTGCTGGGGGGAGCTGCGGCGAGCAGGCAGGACGAGTGGCAAATGATTCCCCACATAAGGATGCGTGCGATGACCCAGTCTATGTGCGGGTTGTGCTTGCAAAACCAGGGTGACAAGGGTTTCAGGGGACTGAAAAGCAGATCCTCTCCTGGTGGTTTCTCTCTAACGTCAGCCGGAAGGGGTGAGGTGCGGTGCGTGATGGGGGGGGGGAGCCTCCTGCCATCCAGCGCCAACATGTGGAGAGGGGTTGCTAGTGGGGAGATCACAAGGCCGTTTTGGTTAGCAAAGTCTACGTCTATCAGATTCTCCTCTGCCCCAGAATCTAACAGAATGTCGATGGCTATCCGCCTCTCCTGGAGGGAAAATACTGCGGGGAGGTTGAGTCGCTGGGCTTGGGGTTTTAGTGTAGGACTCGACAGGACCCCAAGTCCTACTGCCGAGTTGACTCTTTTGGGCGAACCAGGCATTCTCGCAGCTGGTGATTGCCTCCGCCACAGTAGAAACACAGCCCCTGGTCCCTACGTGTGCTGCGGATCTCGGACGCCAGCATGGTACATCCCAGCTGCATGGGCTTGGCCCCATCCGACTGTTCGGGCAGGGGAGCGCCCCTTGGGGAAGCTGGTGGAGGTTTTGACGGCATGACGGCACGGGCATGGTCCCGGGATTGGCGCTCTCGGAGTCATTAATACGCCCGTCTATGTGTATGGCGAGGTTTATGAGATTTTGGAGCGTGTCAGGTCGGTCGCGCGTAGCTAATTCGTCCCGCATCCGCTCATTCAGGGCATGACGAAACACGCCGCGGAGCGAGCGCTAACACCATCCTGACTCCGTGGCGATGGTCTGGAACTCGACCACAAACTCGGCAACTGAACAAGTCCCCTGTCGTGCCGAGAGCAGCCGAGAGTCTACATCGTCTGAATAATCCGGACGATCAAATACAGAGCGAAAACGTTCCAAGAACGAAGTGTACGAGGTGCCCAGCGGTGATATAGATTCCTGCACGGCTTCAACCCAGCTTAGCGCACGCGTAGCAGCCCGATGATAAACGCGATCTTATGCGTGTCGGTGGGGAAGCACGTGGGGCGGATGTTAAAATAGAGTTCGCACTGGAACAAGAATCCTCTACATTGCTGTAGGTCTCCATCATACGGTTCGGGGTGAGCGGCGGCTCTGTCGGGGCGTGTAGCAAATACGGACGGCAGATTCGGTACCTGGTTTGCCGAGGATGACGTCGGTGCGGAGGCCATGGTAGATGCGGGCAAGGATGCAAGCGCAGTCTGCAGCTGTAACGCCAGCTTGCTCACTAAATCCGCTCCCTCCTGGCGGCTGTACAGCAGATCAAGGCGTGGATCGGGCTGTTGTCCGGCAGGTGGTGGTTGTGCCGGCTCCGCTCCAGTACTGCGTCGCTCCGAGGAATCCATCGTGGCCAGTTAGTAATGTTACGGTCGGTCTAACAGATTAATTTCAGCGTTTTCGAGTGTTTTTTATTGAACTATTTATCGAGCTGTATACATTATTGAAGTTTTGTTTTGGAGGCCTTGTGACCTCGCTCTGCCAGATGCTTCAACAGAGCCAAAGTTGTGTCTTTACATATGGTCTGGGTTGGTGCTGCCACCAACATTTCAAAAATAGGTCTCTGTCCTGTGCTAAATGACTAAATGTAAAATGGAAATGTCCTACTGTCAAAGTCGTATCAGTCCTGTGGCCCATTTTCTGTCATATATTAGTTCAGTCCTAGTCAAACAGTGTAGTTTATTCACTCAAATGTTCACAGGAAAAGTCATCTTTAAATTGGAAAATAGTGCTATTTAACATTTTAAAATCTAATGAGCTCTTTAGCTCATTTACTGAGCTAAAGCTATTTACTGAGCTATTTAAATGAGCTCAAACAATTTTGTTTGACTCCAAGCACTGACATGCTCACCATTATTAAACTGAGTAAATGCTTTATTAAAGCAGTAAACATTTTGTCTTTTACACTCTATTGTTAAGCTTAAATTTTACTTTTATCTTTACTTTTGTTATGGTCGGTTGACCGGGCTAGGCGGATTCGCTAATCGGAGAGATAGGACTGGAACAGAGATCAGTAACAAAACCGGGTTTATTTCCACAACACAGTGGTAGACAGTACTTTAGGGAGCACAGACACAACGGAGGCAACACGAGGCAGTGAATGATGACGTGGAGACGCGGTGTATGACTCAACTGAACAGAAGTGACTCGACTGAACAGAAGTGAAGGGGACTTGCGTAGTGGAGAAGGCAGGCGATGAACTGCACACACAAACAGAGACACAACGAGACAGGGTGCAAACAGGACGAGGCAACAAGGCGCGTTCGAAGCAGTGACGGGAGCTGGTAGAGTCAGGGCTTAGCACAGGCGTGGCACAGGACTAACTGGCGGTGAGGGAAGGGCGTGCAGGGCTTAAATAACGAAACGTGATCAATCCCAGGTGCGCATAGTTACAGGGGCATGAACACACAGACACACCCACACCACGTGACCAAAACAAACATGACTTTATTCTAACTTTATTCTAATTCACAGTGTTTCTTAACTTATTATTGTATCATGTTATTTTACCCTCACTCACTACTACCATAACTATTATTTATTTAATAATTTACTTTTAGTAAATGAGTAAATTATTATTTGTTATGCTAATATTATTATTTCCTAGTTTGGCTATTCTCCCCCACAATATAGAAAAGAGTTTAGGGTAGAAAATGAATATAGTTTTAGTTTCTTCACTCATCATGTCAAACACTCATACCTAACCCACATAAACAACAACACTCACAAGTTAACAGACTAACATATACAGTGGTACCACACCCAAATCAACACAATTATCTAACTATATCATACTGCAATATTTCAACACATTTTAACTTTATTTAGTATACACTTAAATTTTTTAATACTGCAGTTTTATTTTAATTTATGGTTCATACTCTAATTATTACTGATTTTAAACTTCTTTATTACAATATGTGGATCCATATAATTACACTATATACTTATTTAAATATATATTTACAAATTATATTATATCAGCAATTCAAACAAGACCGGTCAGTTCCAATGTTTCCTTTAAACAGGCTGTATGACTGTCACAGGCAATGAGTAAGTCGTCAACGGATTGGCAGAGCAAGGTGTTGTCGTGCAGGATGGCGCCGTCCTGTAGTGCCAATTGGTCTTTTAAGAGATACTGATTAAAAATTCCCGGACTGTTTTTGTACCCCTGGGGCAGTCTGTTGTAGATGTACTGTTGACCCCTAAATGTAAATGCAAAAATGTGTTTGACCTCGTCCGACAGTGGGATGGTAAAATATGCGTTTGCTAGGTCTACTACGATAAACCACACATGTTCTCGGGTAAGGTTCTGCCATATTCTATAAGGGTCATGTACTGTAATCCCCTCAGTAATTGTTACTTGGTTAAATGACCGTTAGGGGCTGTACTAAAACTTCCCCAAACCAGTTGTTTTGAGAGTTTTGTCAGACAGATAATTTCCCCACCTTTGATTCGTGAGCACTGATGTCCCTGCTCCGGTGGCCAACAAAAAAATCCTACATCCCACCCTTTACAGGTAACTTCAATATTGGTTCTAGGCAGCCGGGGGTGGGACTGGTGACTGGGCAGCATCATTGGTGATTGGGTCCGGGACGGTAACCCTATGGCGGACCTCCAACTCCTCGCCCTTTCCCGCGCTGTGGGCACTCTCTCGCGATATGTCCCAGTCGGCCACACGAAAAGCACTTATTTCTTCCCCTTGTGCTGTTGTATCCCCCATTCCTGGGCCTCACAACATTGTCGGATTCCGAGAGCCCCACTTTTTGTATCAAGGTGTTTTTCTTGGCATCAATTTCAGGACACCTCCCCATTACGTAACCCCCGGACAAAGACACACTCATAGTTCCTCTCTCAATGGCCTCCCCGGATTGAACCACCATTATTTTACACTCATGGGATTGTGTTGTGATACGGTCTTGCTTAGTTGAGGGCAGGGCGAAGTACAGGGCTGGCACAACATTAACACTAGGAGGAGCAGTTGGTTGTATGGGAGGGGTGCTAGTGGGGGGAGGTATGTGGAGCGGAGGGGTCGGAGTAGGAATGGGTTCCTGCTTCACTTCCTGTTTCTCACCAGTTGACTCTACATGATTGCCCTGGCTCTATGTAATCACCGCCATGTGTTCCACGATTAATCTTACCCATATCAGTTCATTCTCTGCCTTTGTAGCCTTCGAATTAACCGCTAATCTTCTCAAGCCAATCGCACCTTTTGCCTGCTTTTCTGCAGCATCAGCTCTCGTTTGCATTACATACAGCAAATGTTTACGCCCGTAAAATGTACGAGAAACCTGTAAAATGTACAGAAAACGTGCAAAATTTCT